>VCJN01000309.1:0-12611 GCA_006384855.1 Tetraselmis striata
ACGCACTAGACACCGCCCGCGAGCTCCGTTCCTGTGATCCCCCCCCCCCCCGCCCCCCCCCCCCCTTACAACCTCTTATCTGTGCTCTCCCCCCATGTGGAGCCTGACCATCCCGCCGCCTGCTGGGGCCGCCCGCAGAACATGCAGGACAGCATGTTTGCGGAGACGGAGCGCGCCGCTTCGATGCGCGTCATCCGCCAGCGTGACCAGCACTTTGACATGGTCAAGTTCCTGCTGGGCGTGCGCGCCGACATCCCGGCCGTGCTGCAGGCGTACCTCACCGGCGACGCGGAGACGCTGTCCAAGCACTGCAGCAAGGAGATGGTGGAGCGGCTGACCGGTGAGACTCCGACCCGGCATGGCTGGCCACCCCTGGCAGCTCGGGGCCATGCGCCCGCTGCCCACTTTCCAAAGAGGCCCTGCGACCATACCCAGGGTTTTTAGAAACCCTAGGTAGGTCGCATGGCGCTTTTTGTATGGGATGTTAGGTGCATGCAAAGGTGCGGCTCTTGAGGGGGAAAAACCTCACAGCCACAATTCCGCAGAGTCTTACGGGATTAAGCTTCAGCGTTGCGTAAAACCTTAAACAACACCATTTGTAGTGGGAACGTAGCCATAGCACAAGGCAGGCAGGCAGCACAGACCACACGAAGCAGAGATGCAGCATGGCGAGGGCTCGCTAGGGTATCTAGGGTTTCAGATTCAGGGCATTCACCTGCTGCTGTCGGCTTGTAGGCTCATACAACATGAAACGTGACACCCAAAACCCTGACGCCCTAAAGACTTATGACCGGAACCCCGCTCTCCACCCCCCCCCCCCCCCTCTCTTCTCCGTCAGCCTGCTTACCCCTGCTCACACGTATGCCTGTGCCCGTGCCTTGCAGGCCAGTACAAGTTCATGACGCAGGATGGGCAGGTGATCGACAGCACGATTCTGGACACGGGCGAGATTGAGCTGGTGGATGTGAAGGTGCTGGAGGGCCATCCGCTGGTGGTGGTGCGCTTCTCGGTGCAGCAGATCAACTGCGCGCGCGACAAGTTCGGCAACGTCACGGAGGGCGCGCCCGACGACGTGCAGCGCGTGTACTACCTGTGGGCGCTGCAGCAGGAGGAGGCGGGTCTGGTGGACGAGGCGGGCAAGTACTGGCCGCCGCGGTGGCAGCTGCGCGAGATGCTGGTGCAGGGGATGCACAACCTCATCTAGCCGTCGCTCCGGCGGGGTGACTGACTGATTGGCTACCGAGCTCCGGCGGCGCAGACCGGAGGGTGGGCATACCCGAGGCAAGTACGGAAGGGAGCGAGGACTCGTTTTTTAAAAGTGCACATTTGCCTATTGTATCCCCCCCCCCCTTTGCCACCGTTGAACACACATCAACCCCTCCCTGCACACTCAAGCCAATGCCCCAAGCTAACATTCCAAAAGCAGGACGAGTGCCCGCGGAAATGATGTGATCGCGCGGTTTATGAACCCGCACTGAATTAGTCACGCGTGATGGCGGTTTCAACCTTCAAAGTTGTGTGTTTTATGTTGCAGAGCGTGCAATGATGAGTGGTCTGCCGGGATCGCATCCCTGGTATCTTCCTAACATAATACAATATTAAGAAAGCTAGTCGCCTAATAATACGTCCTGCGTTGCTCTGGCCCAGCCAGGAGTAACGAGTGCTGTATGAATGTATGATTACTGTCTGTTATGATTCCACTGTGTACTGGGACGGGTAAATGCAAGGTACACTATCTCGATTGCTGCTCGTACATGTAAGCTCGAGGCTGCATCCGGTAGGAATACCCAGTGAGAGATCTTGTTTAGTTACGAATTGATGAAGAGGCCCCGAATTCGTCTGCTGCTCACTCGCTGTTATTAGAGTAGTGGGCTTTACTCCAGGAGTTACTCGTTCCATGATGTATATTCGACACCTCTCCACATAAGTCCTAGGCTCCTTTCTCGCAGAACGCGAGCTTACGAATAGTAGGGCAGCTCAATCTAGGGTTTATGACCTGAAATCCTGGAATGTGGCACATTTTTGCTCAGCCTTTATCACCATAGGGTGTAAGCAAGCCCTTTGGCCCTAACAAGTGTCCTACACAAGTAGCACTTGCGCCGTACTGAGCAATACCAGTACCCCCACAACAACGGGGGTTGGTGCCCCGCACGTCTCGCCGCGCATGCATAGACCATTGCATGGCGGGATGGCCATGGGTCGGTGAGGAAACATGTTAGCAATGGAGCTAGGGTATTTTTGGTTGGGGTGGGGCCATAATGGCGTGCGCCCGTGCACGATGTGGCGTGATACCATCACCACTGCCGTGCTACCTTTATGGTGCAGCTCTCAAACTCGCGGTATTGCTCAGTGCGTTGCGAGGAAATATCGGAAAATTTTCACATATATACCACTAAAAAACTACGCAAACATGGCTACAATTTCTCTGGCTTCAGCACGGTCGTCCGAGGTTATTTAGGGACTTTTTCGATTTTTTAGAAATAACAGGTCGAACTCTGACATCTGTGTTAGCATGTGAAACGTTACGCCAAGTGGATCTCAATACCTGATACACGGTGGCGGGGCAGTGTGTTGTGTGTACTCGTGCACGGACGACTCATACTTGGCACATGCCCCCCTTGAGCGATGCCCACGGCCGTCATGCCGGATCCCCCCTTTCCCAACATTATTTCCACCAGCATCGACGCATTACGATGCACGCCATTGCCCCCCCACTGGGCATAACATGGCGCGCTATGAGCATGCGGCCATGCACTACTATAGAAAAGCTTTGGCCTACGCAAGGAGGCCGCAAGAACCCTCTCCCGCCTGCACGTGCAGCGATCATAGCCGCATTTATTTTGTCCATGATTTTGCCCATAAACCATCGTCATCGACACGTAGGGCTTGGTCCAGGTCGTGAATGACCTAATTTCAATGCTCTACGTGTATGTTGGATAGTGATCATACCAAGAGTGATGTGGTATATATGAGCACGGGGGCAGTGGTGTCCCATGCCCATTTTTGCACATGAGTGGCGCAATTTGTGATTTTGAAGCGCCAGCGCCAGCCGTCAGAAGCCATGCTTTTGCCTGAATTAATAAAGTGTTGACGGCAATGGCTGCCACGTGGCAATATGGGGTGTATCGCACTATCGCAGCATTTCCCCCCAGCCGTACGACCCTGGGTAACATGCATGCACGCGCGCAAGGTCTCAGTGTAGCTGCGCATGGGCATGTGGATCAAATTCGCAAGCCCCGTACTTATGTGGAAAGGTGTAATTATTGTCCCTTGATGCGAGTAGGACTTGTATGATGATTTTTACATGTGCTACCAAAAGTATTCCCATGCTGGTAGCACCGTACAGATTAGGCCGGTTCGATTTAATGTTATGCTTTACATTACTTTTCCGGAGAAAGAGAGGGGGGGGGGGGGGGGGGGGGGGGTCACGTTGTAAGTGGTCTCAACTTTATGTTCACGTACTAAAGCGGTACTCGGCGGCTGGGAGCGGTGCATGAGCAGCTGGGTGCTCAGCCCCGCACCGCCGCCGCCGTTACTATACATGCCAGGCATATCCTTGCTTGGACGGCGCTTGGCCACACTTGATGGAGGACTCATAGTAGATGAGGTGTTACAGACGGTCTACACCACTGTTTTGCCTTTATGCAAAACCTGTGAGCGTGCCGGCTATCATGTGTTCGTGAGGGGCGCCAAGGCCAACTGTGATGAGAAGCTGCGAGAACTTGATAAGCAGGCAGCATTGCGCAGCAGGGCAGAACAGCGCGGTGAGACGAGCAGCAACACACAGCAGTGACATGGAGGGGTGGATAGGACCACCGTATACTTGGGTTGCCATGATGCTGGCTGTAATATGGCGATGGTTCAAAAAAGTGCCGCCCCACCCCTCTCCATTTTATGCCTGCATATGGCAGGGAACAGCCTTCTGCACACAGCCATGCATTGAAAGCATAAAAAAGTCATGTTAGTGGTAGTTATTATGCAACTTTGGGCATGTTCTACTAAGTACTGTGAGATCAACATGAATACAGTAGTAGAGGGCGGCGGGGGGGGGGGGGGGGGGGGACAGAGGCGCAGGTGGGGGGGGGGGGGGGGGGGGGGTCTAAAACATAAAATTAAATCGTACCCGCCTTATGATCGTCCCTACACACCCGGAATTATTCAAAGTTGAGTCTCGTTAAGCCAAAAATGTCACGCAAGCTGTTTTACACGGACAAGAGCCGAAATTGGTAGGGAGGTTTAGTGAAAGCGTGGAGGGGAAATGGAACCACGGAGGGCGCTATGTGTAACACAGCAAAACTGGAAGATGGCATGCTCAGGTGTTGTGGCTGCTTGTATATCTACTCGTGCTGCACCCAAAAGGGCGCAACGACGGGCAAACCAGTAACATGTGACCACTTAGCAGCAACGGTAGCCGGAAAATCGGTTGAGGAACCACATAAATTAGTTTCGATCATTTCAAATTTGGGTCTGATTTTGCCAGTGATGAGCGAACGGAGAGAGCGGTAGATTGACGAAGAAGGGGTAGCGCAATGTCACGAAGGTGGCACCACGAAGGCCACCGCTGCGGAGTCTTGCTGAACTTCCAAGTGGCGAAGGGGCGTGATGTGACCGAAGACTCACGCGCCAGGGGTAGGGAGGGTGTTATTAGGTACGATGTAGTCCAGAACGACGTCGGAGTTCGTGCTGGCCCAGCCGCCATGGTGGCGAACGTGAGACAGTGGAACTCTGATGGCGTTAGCAACAGACGCTGCACCCTTACGAATGTTGTGCGAGGTCTAGGAAGTGCCAGCGGGAGGGGCAGCACCGAGGAGACGAACGGCCGTAGAGAGTCAGGCCGACATTGTAGCGGCAGTGCAAGATTTGGACTGCTCGCTTGGAATGGCCGCCCAACAGTTTGTCTCGGCCAAGGGAACAGGGACCAAGGGGACAGACTGTACGTTGTCGATGAAGCAGGGGTGCTCCGATACTACTAGCATGAACAGAACGCGTAGGTCGTCGCGGCCGCGTCGCCCGGCACGCCCCTTCTCTTGGTAAGCCAGCAAGGTGATGTTGTAGACATCGACATGCATGTCCCGCACTCGACAGGATACGCCAGTACGTCCCCCGTCAAAGAAAATGAGGTTGACAACCGAGGCCATGAGCGCTCGGATGTTGTGCTCGTACTCGGGCGAGAGAGCAGACACAATCAACTCGGCCCGCTCAACGAAGTTGTAAGCGACATCAGCATGCAACGGGATTCGCAAAGAGACAGCCTCCCTGCGGCGTTGCCTCAACAGTAGGGCTCCGCATCAAGCCTCAGGAGATAAATATCAAGAATTGGTGCATGACGGAAAAAAACGATCAAGAATTGTTGCATGATCCAGTTGATCCGATCTTTAATCGATTTAATTGGGTTGCTAAACATTGGTGCACCGGTAAATCTAACCCCTTTTATATCGGTGCACCAGTAAAATCTACCACCGAAATATCGGTGCACCAGTAAAATCCACCACATAAATATCGGTGCACCAGTAAATTCCGTGTCTAAATATCGGTGCACCAGAAAATTATGCGAAAATATTGGTGCACCAGAGGTGATATATGCAGTATTAATCGATTTTACTCCGCGAATTTGATGTTAATCTGGAAGAAAGGAAATTGTGTCAAGTTCATGCGATGAAAATGAGCCTCAATTAACATCATCATATTATTATTACACTTTGATCCATGCATCAGGTGGACAGGACGCACACCACATTACTGCAGCATGTGTGATGCGCTAAGTACTAAGAAGCATGTATGGGACCAATCCCATACAACTTGGGAAAAAGATTGCGGCCCCTGCCCTCCCCCTTTGTCCGCGGGAATCATCAATCAGTACAACCCTCTCCAGGTTGAGTATTATCGACACCTCTCCAGGTCAGATGAGTATAACCCTCTCCAGGTTGTTACATGTCTCCCACTGTGGCTGATTCTCGGTTGATTCTTGGTGCACCAGTCGTTGATTCAATTACGCAGATAAATATTGGTGCATCGGTAAAATATGCGATTAAATGTTGGTGCATCAGTAAATGTCGGCACCGAAGTATCGGTGCACCAATAAATTCTGGCACCGAAACATCGGTGCACCAGTAAATACCGGTACCTTAATATCGGTGCACCAGTAAATTCCGCCAGCTAAATATCGGTGCACCGAATTACAGCCCAATACATATCGGTGCACCAATAAATTCCGGCACCTAAATATCGGTGCACCAGTAAAATCTACCACGTAAATATCGATGCACCAGTAAATTCCGCGCCTAAATATTGATTCTTGGTGCGATTCACGATCTGTCTGGTGCACCATGATTCGATCTTTTATTGATTCTTGATGCGGAGCCTTACTCAACAGCATGCGTCGACGCGCAGCGGTGAGGTGCAAGCTGTCCGTAGCGATGGGGTCGATGTTGCGCAGCTTGAAATTGAACATGTCGATTGTTGACAGGTAGAGCTGCAACGACTTAGCCCCAATGTGGCCCCACTCGCCAATCCAAGCGACGTACCGGACGACATTGGCTGTGGTCGCCTCCAGCGGGCTGACGTTCTTGCAGTCGTGGCAAACCTCCGCCAACTGAGACAGCCGGCCTAGCCATTGAACGTCTGGGCGGTGAGGGAGATGGAGAGGAGGTCGATAGCCCGTTGTCCCAACTCGTCTGAGCCAAACGCTTCATGTAGACGGGACCAGAGGAAATACGACATACATGTAGGCCGTCTCCACTGGCTTGTAGATAGATCGGCCGTTGCTGTGGTTGGGGACCGCCACCCACCATTCGAAGTCGCATCGGAGATGGTGCGTCATCTTGACGCGCCCGCTCCACGAGTCCTTCGTGCGGAGCACATCGCGCAGCTCGCGCACTGGCTACGCCGGCTTGATGGCGAGGAACATGAATCGAGCACGACCTGCCAGGGAATGGCGAGCTCTCGCACATGCAGCCATCGCTTGTCTCGCTTAGCACGGCGGATGAGGCCGAGGGCTGTGGCAGCGAGTGAATAGAGTTTTCGAGGGCGGGGGAGGGGGGGGGGGGGGGGGGGGGGGGGCTCGAATCGTACCGCTCCGTGAGTCGAACTCCATGCCGAGGTGCTCATGTCGTTGTACCGGCTCCCACTGACCCTTGTCGGTTTAGAATTACCGACCTAGCCTTCCTGTAGCAGGGAGGTGAGCGCGGTCGCGCACAACGTAGGCCTACGCCGGGTTGGTCGCAAAGAACATGAAGTCGTCCATGTAAGGGAGCATGCGGTAGCCACGGAAGTGGCTGCGCAGCGCGTGACGTCGCCCGTGCTTAGCTTGGCGCGACGCGACCCTTGAGAGGTCACTACGAAGTCGGGGCGCCGCAGGTGGCGGTTGAACGCCGCATTGAGGGAGCAGAAGTAGTAGGGGCCTAGGCTCCACCCCAACATGGGAAGCCCCGTCGTCATCCGGTAGGGCTTGCCTCGGAAGTCGACGGTGAAATAGTCTCGGCGTTCGGGAGCAATAATGCCGGCGGCGTAGAAGCCGTCCTGCATGTCCATGGGGAGCATGTAGTCACCCGGCCGGGCAAGGCGACGCAGCCGTGTGAGGGTCTCCAAACTCAGGTTCCACTCCTCGCAGTACCGGTTGAGGGGTCGCAGGTCGACGATGAGCCGCCATTTGTTGACGCCCGGCTTTGGGACGAGGAACAGCCGAGAGACCCACCGCGAGCAGAGGCCTTCCTCCCACGCTCCGCTAGCCAAGAAGCGAGCCAACTCGCCATCCATGAACGAAGCGTAGTTGGTCGTGGGCGGCGTCCTCCATCGAGACCCATTGGTGAAAGGGGGCGGGCGGCCCGTTCTTGAGCGGGATGCGCACGCCGTTGCGGATCATGGCGACGACCATGCGTGTTATGTACTCTACACTGCTGTACTTTGTACTGCGGGAGCCGACGAAGGAGCGAAGAACTGGCGACTGAGGCGGACGAGAACGAGTACAAGCCAAGCGAAGTACGAGTATGAGCATTGCGAGTGCGAGTACACGTGAAGGCGAAGTACTGGTACGAGGACGACGAGGCGACAGTACGAGCGACTATAAGCCGACTAGTAGTGCAGGACAGTATTACGAGTACCCACATGGGGTGCGAGTAACCTGTATGTACCTGCGTACCAGCAGCGGCGATTGTCGTACGCTATGGTGTCACCTGTTAGAGGATGATGATACCAAGCGTTAGATGGAGCGCTGCCTCAGGAGTGTGTTAGCAGTAGGTACTAGAACCTACTGGAACCATCTAGAAAGCTATAGCATTTGCTATAGCAATAGTAGTAAAATATTATATCACTGTGCTGCGGACAGACGAAGGTGCTAGGAACCGTGTCTGTACTTAGTAGTGTATGACTAAAATAGCGACGGGCCGCGGGTTAGGACCGCACACGTCGATTTTAGAATTAGTCTTGTAGTTACACGCAGCACAGGTGGCGGGAATTGGATCGGTACACAGCGCACGGAATGACGGAAACCAGCGACTATAAATAGGCCGGCAAAACCACCGCCGGGCCAGTCACCCAGGTTACCTGCATTCCGGTATTGTAAGAATCCCTTTTCCCAAATCTCCGCTCATTATTCCTGGCCGTGTGGAATAACGATCCAATGGGCCCTTGACTCAGCTCCTGCTTTAGGACTATCTATGGCTAGACGACTATTCGGCCTAAGTCCTAAGGGGGCTGTAACACTCCGAAAATCTGTAAATCGGAGTGTTACAGCCCCCTTAGGACTTAGGCCGAATAGTCGTCTAGCCATAGATAGTCCTAAAGCAGGAGCTGAGTCAAGGGCCCATTGGATCGTTATTCCACACGGCCAGGAATAATGAGCGGAGATTTGGGAAAAGGGATTCTTACAATACGACTTAGGCCGAATAGTCGTCTAGCCATAGATAGTCCTAAAGCAGGAGCTGAGTCAAGGGCCCATTGGATCGTTATTCCACACGGCCAGGAATAATGAGCGGAGATTTGGGAAAAGGGATTCTTACAATACCGGAATGCCGGTAACCTGGGTGACTGGCCCGGCGGTGGTTTTGCCGGCCTATTTATAGTCGCTGGTTTCCGTCATTCCGTGCGCTGTGTACCGATCCAATTCCCGCCACCTGTGCTGCGTGTAACTACAAGACTAATTCTAAAATCGACGTGTGCGGTCCTAACCCGCGGCCCGTCGCTATTTTAGTCATACACTACTAAGTACAGACACGGTTCCTAGCACCTTCGTCTGTCCGCAGCACAGTGATATAATATTTTACTACTACTGCTATAGCAAATGCAATTTCTAGATGGTTCCAGTAGGTTCTAGTACCTACTGCTAACACACTCCTGAGGCAGCGCTCCATCTAACGCTTGGTATCATCATCCTCTAACAGGTGACACCATAGCGTACGACAATCGCCGCTGCTGGTACGCAGGTACATACAGGTTACTCGCACCTATAGGTGCCAAAATCCCGGAATGTTGAAAGAGCGGATTGAATTATTCTGCAATCATTCTAAATCTAGAATGATTCTTAGAATCATTCCGAGAATCTTTGAAACATCTAAACACTGGCGAAAAGTGCGCGCGCGGCCCGTCCTTCGTCTGCATATCTGGGCATCTACGGGTGCCCTGTACTCGCGTCCCCTAGCGACTGCCTCGTACAGGTATGCTGCTGCGAATTACAAAAAGGGCAGTTCCCCAGAATTAGAAAATCAACACAGCAAGCCGCCTAAAAGCGGCCCGCATCCCGCATAAGGCCTCGTACAGGTACTGTCGTGCATGCCTCGACTGCCTCATCGACTACTCATCGTGCACGAGTTCATGTACCTAGGTACGTACAGAGGAACAGTGCTCGCTAACTAATACTCGTACGCTATATCGTCGCAGATCGAGAGGGCAAATTAAATGAAGTTGATTATGTGTTCAGTCAGCGTCAGATTAATTATTATTAATGCCAGGAGTACCCGTATTGCTCCTGTTATGCTGTTGATATTAATCCCGATCATGATGATGCTGATACTAACTGCTTTTAGTCGTAAAAACATGCATGTGGCGTCCCACATAACAATGCGTGCCAGAAGGATGAGAAGGCCGGCATGCCTACTTCACATTTACTGCTGCAAGTAGCTAGCCAATAACATTATTACACCAAATCACCAAATTTGATCAACCCGCGCCCTCATCAACATTGGCTAGCGCAGCATCACCAATATCTCCCTCGCGGTTGGTTGCGTTGCCAGTAACATTCGAAGATGCGGCAGCAGCATCCATCGCAGCCATCTCTTGGAGCAGCATATCCTCTATCATACCTACCATCTCCTCATCTATGGAATAAAGCAGCCGCATGTTGACATAGCAAAACATCAGCTTCACTACGCGCTGATGTTTTAGAGCAGCCCGCCCTTTTGTTTGAATCAGTTTGTGTATGCTGTTCATGCGCTCTACGGGCGTTGCGGTAGGTGCAAGCGACAAAACCCTGACTGCTATCTCAGACAACTTCTTTGCAGACTTCACAGTCTTGCCCATTGTCTTCCACCATGTAATAGCGCAGTTACCATTGCTCATGGCAGCTTGGCAGTACATGATAGCCTCAGACACACAGTGAGGCAGCTTGCCCAAGTTGTGGTCCCGCAAGTACTTCTCCTTCAACCGCGCAAACTCCCGCTGGTGAGTCTGCTCAGCAAAGTCCTTCATCATGCCATAACCGCCATCGCCGTTGTGGAACTTCATGGACTCGTTGACGCACTGGGCTAGTTCCACGTCATCGCAAAACTTGCCAAAGATCTTCTGGAATGCGCCAATAGCATTCAAAGGAAGCTCTTCAACAAGCCGGCATAGGAAGGGATCCAGGAAATAGGCCACCATGTGAACATCATCGTAAAGCCCAGCTTGAATGCGACCAGTCGCTCCCCATCTAGCATGGAAGGCACGGAAAGCTTTCACAGACAAAGGCTCTTGCCCATCCAGCAGCACACCATCAAGCGCTCCGGAGGTCCATTGTGCCACATCGTTGCCAATGTGCAGCATGATGAGGTACACGAAGGAAACTCTCGCGGTGTTGCCCTCGATGAACTGCAGGGCGTCGCTGACAGGCAGCAACAGGTTCACAGCGCACTGCATGTCCTCCCACTTGGACCTGGTATCGACGACATCCAGGAACAGCTCCCGGTTTGCCACAGCGCTGCCATCCTTGTTTTGTACGAACAATGGTGCTGGCGCTGAGGCAATAATGGACAAGCACCCTGACGCGAGCCCTCCCCATTATCTGGACCAGGTGTAGCTTCAGTGGGTGCTGGCGCGAGCGGTGCTGGTGTTGGTCGCGTTGGTGGCGCTAGTGGCCTTGATTGTGGTAGTGGCCTTGCGGGGCTTGGCGCGCCTGTAATACCGTGGATATACTCAGCATTTTTGAAGAGAACGGACAGTGAGACAGGCGACGCATAAAGGCGTTAAAGAATCAGGGGAACCAACATACTCTGTGAGACGGCAGAGGCGAGAAGGGATGAAGCCGCAATGTCCACGTCACTGGGCGCGCCGCCAGCGCCGTCTCCTGGATGCGGCAGCGGTCCATTGTCCTTTGCCTGCTTTTTGAGGCAAGGCAAACAAAGCTTACGCATGTCGCAGTTGGCGAAGAGTTCCGAGAACTTGGCCTCGTACTCGCCCTGGCAAAGATGATGCAGCGAGTTGATGCATCCTGGCTCTCCACAGCTACAGAGCTGCGGGCCACCAACAACGGCCACCCGGCAGTGATCTCCGTAGGAGCATACGCGCACAGTGTCTGGATTCGGAATGCTTGTCGGCAGGAGGGCCTGATTGGCGACACGCTCTGGATCTGCCGCTGGTGCCGGTGGCTCAGCTTGGCCTGGCGCATCGCATGTGGGACCACACACAGTCGGCATTCTTGCGTATGCAGTATGCAGCCATAACGACTTAAAGAGGCAGCACTAAAAACATGTAAACATAAAGCGAGATATCGAGAGAGAGGGGGGGGGGTTTAGGGAGAGAGAGAGAGAGAGAGAGAGAGTGAGGGAGAAAAACTGAGCGAGAAAGTAAAAGGGGAAAAGCCGAGGAGGGCATACCTGGCGCGGCGGAAAGAGATGACCCTGCATCTTCCGCGAGCGAGCCCATAGGCGCGTCCATACTGCGCACTAGCTAGCAGTGTAGCACGGAAAACAAAAAGCCCTTGTGCAGCGCTTGTGACGCGAGTAGGCGACCGCATGAGCTATGAGGCAGCGGCTGGCCTGCCGAGTGTAGCGGCCGTGTGATCGGCTGTTCGCTGACATGCCAGCAGCCGCTAATGCGGCGCGATGTTGCGGGCGGCGCCTGTGGCTGCGGGGCGGGAGCGCGCGTCGCGCCCCTGAAAGATTCTGGAATGTTGAAAGAATGGACGTCGAATCATTCTGAATCATTCTAGAATTATTCTCGTTTCAAACATTCTGAATTATTCTCTTGGCAGCTATACTCGCACCCCATGTGGGTACTCGTAATACTGTCCTGCACTACTAGTCGCCTTATAGTCGCTCGTACTGTCGCCTCGTCGTCCTCGTACCAGTACTTCGCCTTCACGTGTACTCGCACTCGCAATTGTGAGGGAATGTGCGCTGGTGGTGGCTATTCCACTATGGTGG
>VCJN01000310.1:0-24375 GCA_006384855.1 Tetraselmis striata
TCACGCCGTCTTCGACCGCCGTCTTCGGACGGAACCCCGTCGCCTGGCTCAGGTCGTCCACATCGGCCCAGGTCTTCAGCACGTCGCCGGGCTGCAGCGGCATGAAGTTGCGGATGGCCTTCTTGCCGCAGGCCTTTTCGACGGCCTCGACGTAGCGCATCAGCTCCACCGGCTCGGAATTGCCGATGTTGTAGATGCGGTAAGGGGCGGAACTCGTGGCCGGGTCGGGCGTCTTGCCGGTCCATTCGGGATCGGGCGTTGCCGGGCGGTCGGCAATGCGCAGGATGCCCTCGACGATGTCGTCCACATAGGTGAAGTCGCGCACCATCTGGCCGTTGTTGTAGATGTCGAGCGGCTCGCCGTTGAGGATCGCGCGGGTGAATTTGAAGAGCGCCATGTCCGGCCGCGCCCAAGGGCCGTAGACGGTGAAGAAGCGCAGGCCCGTGAGCGGGATGCGGAAGAGATGGGCATAGCTGTGCGCCATCGCCTCATTGGCCTTCTTCGTCGCCGCATAGAGCGAGATCGGATGATCGCCGCCACTATGGGGCGAGAGCGGCATGTCCTCGTCGAGCCCGTAGACCGAGGAGGTCGAGGCATAGACGACGTGGTCGACCGGGAAATGACGGGCGCATTCCAGGATCGTCAGGAAGCCCGTCACATTGGCGTCGACATAGGCTTGCGGCTCGTCGAGCGAATAGCGCACGCCCGGCTGCGCCGCCAGATGGATGATCCGCTCGGGGGCATGTTCGCGCATCAGCGCGAAGACCGCCTCGCGGTCCTCCAGCGAGATGCGTGCTTCGGTGAAGTGATTGTTGGCCTTCAGGTTCCGGACGCGGGCTTCCTTGAGTTCCGGATCGTAATAGGGACTGACGCAATCGAGGCCGATCACATGCCAGCCGTCGCGAAGCAGACGCTCGACGACGTGATAACCGATGAAGCCGGCCGAGCCGGTCACGAGGATTGTGCGCATGTGGTCTCGCAGGCCTCAGACCTTGAGCAGGTCGTTCAGGACCGGACGGATCTGGCCGGCGAGTTCCTCGTCCTCCAGGGCGTAAGCGATATTGGCGGCAAGGAAGCCCGATTTTGACCCGCAGTCGTAGGTCTGTCCCTCGAAGCGCAGGCCGGTGAAGGTCTGTTCGCTCATCAGCGCCAGCATTGCGTCGGTCAGCTGGATCTCGCCGCCGGCGCCCGTTCCCTGCTTCTCCAGCAGCTCGAAGATGCGCGGCTGAAGGATGTAGCGCCCGTTGATGAAGAGGTTCGACGGCGCGGTGCCCGGCTTCGGCTTTTCCACCATGCCGGTGATCTTCATTGTGTGTGCGGTCGGATCCCCCTCGATTTCGACGATGCCGTAATTGTGGGTCTGGTCCTCCGGCACGGCCTCGACCGAGATCACGTTGCCGCCGGTCTTCTCGTAGACCTCGACCATCTGGCTGAGACAACCGGGATCGGATTTCATCAGCATGTCCGGCAGGAGGATCGCGAAAGGCTCGTTGCCGATCAGGTCGCGGGCGCACCAGATGGCGTGGCCGAGGCCGAGCGGCTCCTGCTGGCGCGTGAAGCTGGTGCCGCCGGCGGCCGGGCGGATTGCCTCCAGCAGGTCGAGGGCCTCCTGCTTGCCGCGTTCGCGCAGGGTGTCCTCAAGCTCATAGGCAATGTCGAAATGGTCCTCGATCACATGCTTGTTGCGTCCGGTAACGAAGACGATGTGCTCGATGCCCGCCTTGCGCGCCTCGTCAACGACATACTGGATGATCGGCCGGTCGACGATGGTCAGCATTTCCTTCGGCAGCGCCTTGGTGGCCGGCAGGAACCGCGTGCCCAGACCTGCGACGGGCAGGACGGCCTTGCGAATGGTCTTCTTCTGCATGAAGTGGCTTTCCGGTTTTGCTTTCAGGAACGGGCACCTGCGCGAAAACCGCGCGGGCCATCCTGTCTATCGCGAATGCTCCCGCGAACCAAGCGCGCCTTGCACGTTTTGCGCCTTCCACGCGCGTGTCTGGCGGGCGATGTCTTGCGCGCGCCGGCCGTGCGCAGTACTGACGGGCGGGGCACATCACGACGAGCCGCGAGAAGGATAGACCACCCGCCATGACCATCACCTGCAACAGCGCCGTCCGCGTCGGCGACGTCACCTTTTCCCAGACGGCTCCCTTCGCGCTGATCGCCGGTCCCTGCCAGATGGAGAGCCGGGCGCATGCGCTGGAGATGGCCGATGCGCTGAAGGAAATCTCGACCGCTCTCGGCCTGCCGACCGTCTTCAAGGCCTCCTACGACAAGGCCAACCGCACCAGCCTTGGCGGCAAGCGCGGCATCGGCCTGGCCGAGGCGCTTCCCGTCTTCGCCGAGATCCGCGAGCGCACCGGCATGCCGGTTCTCACAGACGTGCATGCGGCGGAACATTGCGCGCCGGTCGCCGAAAGCGTCGACATTCTCCAGATCCCGGCCTTCCTTTGCCGGCAAACCGATCTGCTTGTCGCGGCCGCCGCGACCGGGCGGGTGGTCAATGTCAAGAAGGGACAGTTCCTGGCGCCCTGGGACATGTCGAACGTGCTCGACAAGGTCGTGCAGTCCGGCAATCCCAATGTGCTCCTGACCGAGCGCGGCGCGTCCTTCGGCTACAACACGCTGGTTTCCGACATGCGCGGCCTGCCGATCATGGCCGCGACCGGCGCGCCGGTGATCTTCGACGCGACCCATTCGGTGCAGCAGCCGGGCGGGCAGGGCGGTTCCTCCGGCGGTCAGCGCGAATTCGTGCCGGTTCTGGCGCGTGCCGCCGTCGCCGTCGGTGTCGCCGGCCTCTTCATCGAGACCCACGACAACCCGGACGCCGCGCCCTCCGACGGGCCGAACATGATTCCGCTCAATGCCTTGCAGGGACTTCTTGAGGATCTGATGGAATTCGACAAGGTCGCCAAGGCGCGTCCCGTCACGATCTGACCGGCCCGGGCCGGCGTTGCCGAGCGCTCCCGCACCCTTTCCCTTTCGCCCGTCCTCGGCTAGAAGCGCGGGCGGGATCTTTCAACGCTTGGGCGCGCCACGCGCGCCCGCCTGTCCGCACAGTCGGCAGGACCTTTCAAGGAGACGCCTATGACCGCCATCGTGGACATCATCGGACGCGAAATTCTCGACAGCCGCGGCAATCCCACCGTCGAGGTCGATGTCCAGCTGGAAGACGGTGCCTTCGGCCGCGCGGCCGTTCCCTCCGGCGCCTCCACCGGTGCCCATGAAGCGGTCGAGCTGCGCGACGGCGGCGCCCGCTATCTCGGCAAGGGCGTGGAAAAGGCGGTCGACGCGGTCAACGGCGAGATTTTCGACGCCATCGGCGGGCTCGACGCGGAAGACCAGCTCAAGATCGACGAGGCGATGATCGCGCTCGACGGCACGCCCAACAAGGCCCGCCTCGGCGCCAACGCCATTCTCGGCGTGTCGCTGGCGGTGGCCAAGGCCGCCGCCCAGTCCGCCGGCCTGCCGCTTTACCGCTATGTCGGCGGCACCGGTGCGCGGCTGCTGCCCGTGCCGATGATGAACATCATCAACGGCGGCGCGCATGCCGACAATCCGATCGACGTGCAGGAATTCATGATCATGCCCGTCGGCGCGCCGACCCTGCGCGATGCCGTCCGCATGGGTGCGGAGGTGTTCCACACGCTGAAGAAGGCGCTGAAGGATGCCGGCCACAACACCAACGTCGGCGACGAGGGCGGCTTCGCGCCGAACATCGGCTCAACGGACGAAGCCATCGGCTTCGTGATGAAGGCGATCGAGAAGGCCGGCTACCGTCCGGGCGAGGACATGTTCCTGGCACTCGACGCGGCCTCCACCGAATTCTTCAAGGACGGCAAGTATCACCTCGACGGCGAGGGCAAGAAGCTCGGCCCGGACGAGATGGCCGCCTATCTCGCCGATTTCGTCAACCGCTACCCGATCATTTCGATTGAAGACGGCATGGCCGAGGACGACTGGGCCGGCTGGAAGGCGCTCACCGACATGGTGGGCGACAAGTGCCAGCTCGTTGGCGACGATCTCTTCGTCACCAACTCCACGCGCCTGCGCGAGGGCATCGAGAAGGGCGTCGCCAACTCTATCCTCGTCAAGGTCAACCAGATCGGTTCGCTGACGGAGACCCTCGACGCGGTCGAGACGGCGCACAAGGCCGGCTACACGGCGGTGATGTCGCACCGCTCGGGCGAGACCGAAGACGCGACCATCGCTGACCTGGCGGTCGCCACCAACTGCGGCCAGATCAAGACCGGCTCGCTGGCGCGCTCCGACCGGCTCGCGAAATACAACCAGCTCATCCGCATCGAGGAAGAGCTGGGCGCCCAGGCCCGCTACGCCGGACGAAGCATCATGAGGGGGTAACGCGGGGAGCGTGCAAAATGGAATTTGACGTTCATCCTAGACGGAGTTGCGAACCTATCAGCCTTTCTAAGGTTCCACTTTCCACTAAACTACCTGCCCGCCGATCAAAGAATGAATTTTATCGCTATTATGCAGGCTATTCTTTGCCATTTGCGGAGTGGGCATTGACCGAACTAAACTTGTCGCGCGGCGATCTCGTGTTGGATCCATGGAATGGCTCTGGCACAACTACAGCTGCTTGCGCGCGCTTGGGTTTGTCTTGCCAAGGCTTTGATATTAACCCTGTCATGCTCCACCTTGGCCGCGCGCGTGTGGCGTCAAAGCGGTGATTTTGATGAAGCCTATGAACTAATTAATTCAGTTTCTGCAAAAATAGGCGAATGCAAATTAGTTGACATAAGAACAGTTGGCTCCGCCTTTATGGAACTCTCGATGGGTAGCGATGCTGCACGCAGCATTGCAATTTCATCTTTATTTCCTTATGCTAGATTGCTTCTTACAGAAAACAAAAGTAAAAATCCGTCTTGGTTCAAAAATGGCTCGAATCTTGATTTTTTATTTATAGATAAAGACAATTTCTTTAGTTCTTGGATTTCTCTTCTTCAAAGTTTGCGCCGGTGGTGCAGTGCGCTTGAAGTGGCATGTGATGCGAGCATTACGATTGAGCGCGGAGATTCCCGAAAGTCACTAGGAAAAAAGAATACATTTGATGGTTTTCTGACTTCACCTCCATACTTGACACGGCTAGATTATGTCCACGCGACATTACCCGAGTTTATGATATTGAAAGAGTTCGATTTGGTTCCAGATATGCAAAGACTTCGGAGGTCTATGCTCGGGTCGCCGCTAACGAATAGAAGGTCTTTGGATGATATAAACCGACTTCCTGACGATATTAGGCAGCTCCTCCGAAAAATAGGGGGGCATTCATCAAAGGCGTCCGCGACGTACTACCTGAAGTTTTTTTCAACCTACTTTATTGATCTTCAGGCTTCGATCAAAAATATTTCAAAGGCGTTGAAGCCGGGCGCAAATGGTTGCATTGTTGTCCAGTCTAGTCACTATAAGAAATTGAGGTCGATCTCGCTAGCGCTGTAGTTTCCATTGGAGGTGGGTTCGGGTTGGTTCATCAATCGACTCTTGAGTTCAATTCCCGTCGATCGATTTCTGTCGTAAATTCAAGGGCGCATAAAGAAGCGCGCAAACCAAAGAGTGAGTTCGCCGTCTTCTTGCGAAAGGTATGATATGCTGGCTGTCTATTCACCGATGTCGGTCGGAGACTATTGCAAATCTCTGAACGAAGACCTAATTACTGTAAATGAAGAATACCAGCGCAATTCCGGCATATGGGCATCGTATGCGAGATCATTCTTCATTGAGTCCATACTACTTGAGTACCCTATACCCAAGATATTCCTTTATTCGAAAGTTGATCTCAGATCACGTAGCACCATAAAAGAGATTGTTGATGGTCAGCAAAGGAGTCACACTCTCCAAAATTTCTATAATAGAAAATTCAAGCTGTCTTCAAAAATTGAAACAGAAGAATTGCGAGGGAAGAATTACAATCAACTATCTGAGGAATATCAATCGAATTTTCTCTCGTATAGCCTGCCGATTGACGAATTTCGCGGCGTCCAACCTGCTCAGATTCAAGAATCCTTCCGGAGAATGAATGCTAGCAATGTTCCTTTGAACGACGAGGAGCAAAGAAATGCTAAGTTTCAGGGGCCATTTAAGTGGTTCATTCAGCGTGTTGCCTATCAGTACTCAGAGCAATTACATGCTGTTGGGGTTTTTAGTCGCCGAGATATAATACGAATGGCCGATAGTCGGCTCTATTCCGAGATTATTCATACGTGTTTAAATGGCTTTGTGACGACGAAGTCAAATCAGATTGATACTTTGTATAAAAGGTATAATTCAATCTTTGAACAAGAAGACCGCTTTTATGAATACATCCGGTTTGGTATCGGGTGTGCCATAAGCCAGGTTTCAGGAGGTGAGCGAGAATTGCTGCGAAGTTATATGTTCCAAACGATTGCTCTAATTTATATCGATCGCGAATTCGGACTCGACCTCTTTGCAAAGGCATGCAGTGTGGCACCTGACGTTGCTCGTGATTTGGCACTGGGATCTATCGATTTGCCTGTTTTAATTGATGGATTGAGGGATCCGGATAGCCATCCTGAAATCTCTAACTTTGTAATGTCAACTAAAGGAACAAATGTCGGCCGTGCAAAGGCTGTGCGGTTTCTTTACCTGTATGCGGCGATCTAGATGCAGTGCGCTACTGATTTGGTGAAGTTGCGAGACTCTGTAATTTCGCGAGTTAGAGTTTTACGGCAGATTGCATCGCCCATATCGACACCTCTCGGGCCGGAAGATAAGAGAAACATAGCTTTTTTGGCAATTGAGATTGACAATTTAATAGTTTTTGGTTTGCGACAATATACGAAAAGCTGCCTGCTTCGGAGTCGAACTGCGGCAGGTGACAGGATAACGGCTTCGGTTCAACCGAAATCGACTGAAGAAGCTGCTGCTTTAATTTACCAATCGATCAATCCGAGCGGTTATTTGAAACTTAGAAGCCCAAAATTTATAAAAGAGAAGAAGGAATTAGTTTTTCGTAACCCAAAGAAATCAGAGAAAGTAATGATCGATTATTCTGTTTCTAATATTCAAAATTTTTCAATTGCCTTATCTTTGAATGCAGAAGTTTTTTCAGAGATTAGCGTGGTGCGTCATTTTTTTGCGCATCGAGCAAGAAATACCTTCGAATCCGTTCAAAGTTTTTCAGCGAATTTAGGAGTATTAAATTTTGATAGTCCAGAGAACTTGCTAGTGAGAGGGCGACCAGGGACAGGTATACGTATAATAGATGGGTGGTTGGCTGATCTGGAAAATTTTTTTGATCTCGCTAGCTGATAATACATTCCACATGATTTATTATATTTTTCTTTGTTTTTAGAATATTATTTTTTGACCTTGATTTTGGTATTTTTTTGGGTGCTCTAAATTCGGACGTATGCGATCGGGTCCCCTCACCACACAAACACCAACGATATTCCCCCAACAACTATCAAGCTCACCGCCCAGACGAGGTCGAGGTTGAACCAGCTCTTCGACAGGAACCTGAGCCCGAGCCAGTGGTAGACGCCGGCGGCGAGGAGGCCGCCGGAGAGGGCCATGGCGAGGGTGTGGGCGGTGGCGACGGTGAGGGCGATGGCGGTGTTGCCGGCCATCAGGCTTGAGGCGGCGGCGTGGCCGGCGTCGGTTTCGACCGTTCGGCAGATGCCGAGATAGATCGGCACCAGCATCAGCCCCGCGCCATGGGCCATGGCGACGAGGAAGGACCAGAGCGCAAGCCGCGTCGGCGGCACGCGGGCGAGGAAGCGCGGGTGCCTTCGGTTGATCAGCAGATAGAGCCCGAGCGCGATGACGAGGCAGGCGGCGGCGATGCGGATTTCGCGCTGCCATTCGACCAGCACCAGAAGCGCGGAGAAGGGGAGCAGGATCGCCGTCATGGCGAGAAGATGCCCGCAGGCCAAGGCCGCGAGCGCCTTGTAGAGGCTCGCGCGCGAGCGGTCCATCAGCGCCGCGGAAACCGCCAGCGGCCAGCCCATGCCCGGATTGACCCCGTGATAGATGCCGGAAGCGACGACGGCGGCCCAAAGCGCCGCCGCCGTGTCCATTTCCGCCATGCGTCAGACGGAGGGGTAGCAGAAACTGTCGGTCGAACAGTCGCCGCCCTCCAGCCGGATCTGGTGGCTGCGATAACCCTTCGGGAAGTCGACGTAGAAATCCTCGGCAAGCGTCAGGCCGCCACCGTCGCCGACATGGGCCATGACCATCTGCCCGCCCTCGTCGTCGGGGTAGAACTGGTCGTCCCAGGTCGAATAGAGCGAGTTGGTCCAGTAGACGCGCTTGCCGTCGCGGCTGACCTCCACCATCTGCGGGCCGTAGGCAAAGGGCTTGCCGTTCGGATGGGCCGTGCCGCGCGCGATGCCGCCGATCTCCACCTTGCCGGCGAGTTTCGGGTTCATCGGGTCGGAGACATCGTATTGATGCATCTCGCCCATGCCCCAGCAGGCGACATAGAGATATTTGTCGTCGAGGCTGAGGTCGATGTCGGTGACGAGCGGCGGGACGGCTGCAAAGCCCTGCAGCAGCGGCGGCAGGTTTTCCGCCGCCTCGGGGCGCGGATCGATGGTGATGGTCTTCTTCGCCTCGAAGGTTCCGTCCGCCTTGCGCCACCAGGTGAAGATCGCGCCCTGCAGGTTGGTGGTGTCGACCACCACGCCGCAAAAGCCGTAGTCCTTGGCCGGATCGTGCGCCGGGCGGATTTCCAGCGCCATCTGGTGGTTTGCGCCGAGATCGATGGTCTGGACGTTGCGCCGCTCGCGCAGGTTCCAGAAGTGGATCTTGTGGCCGTATTTGTTCGACAGCAGATCCTCGGCGACGATGCCGTTTTCGAATTGCGGCGGCAGGCCCCATTCGGAGCTGACCATGTAGTCGCGCGGCAGGTTCCACCAGAAGTCATAGTGCTTGTCCTGCTCGCCCCGGTCCATCTCGTAGCGGCCGAGGATGTCGAAGGTCTCGCAGTCCATGATGAAAATGCCCGGAGGCCCGTCGGTTCCGTCCTTGCCGCCGCCGCCAAGGGTCGAGACATAGATCCCTTCCGGGCCGCAATGGATGGTGTGCGGGCGCGAATAGCCGGTTTTGGCGAAAACCTCCTCCGGCTCGATGATCTTGTGGATCTTGGCCTTGAGCGGCTCCTTCACGTCGATCACATAGATGCGGGACGAGCGAATGCCCGGAATGATCAGGTAGCGCCGCTCCAGAAAGGCATGTCCGGTCAGCGGCGACAGCGCCGAGGAACAGGCATTCCAGCCGAAGTGGTGAAACTCGTCGCCCGTGTTGGGCATGAGAAGCTGATGGACGATCTCGCCGTAGCTCGGCGATTTCGGATCGACGTCGACAACCGCCAGCCCGTCGGGCTGCGAGGCGTCGGGACTGAGCATCAGCGTGAAGGCGAGCGTTTCCGCCGGCGCCTGCATGGCGAGTTTCGGGGTGGCGTGAAATGTGGGGTCGGGTCTCAACGTCATTACCGGCTCCTCCCAGGATCTGGCCAGTGTCTGGGCGCCGGTGTCTTTTTTCACGTTTTGGTCAGCACCCGAAACGCGAGTGTGCCACAGTTTTCACACGCGGAGAAACGATCCGGGTCTGCCGTCGAAGCGCGCTGGGAGCGGGGGCGGCCGATGGCCCGGCGTCAGTCGCCGGGCTTCGTCTCGTGGGCGTGTTTGATCGCGGCGGCGAGGGTTTCCGGCTTTTCCGCGCCCATGACGAGAAAGCGCTCGTCGATGATGAAGGCCGGCACTCCGGTCACGCCGATCTCGCGGGCCTTGTCGAGGTCCTTGCGGATCTTGTCGATGTCGGAATCCGTTGGCAGCAACTCCGCCACAAGGTCCGACATCATGCCGACATCGGCGGAGGCCTGGATCAGGGTCGCGCGGTCGGTGAGATCCGCGCCTTCCACGAAATAGAGCTGGAACAGCCGCTCGGCCATCTCGCTCTGGGCATTGTCGGCGCGCGCCCACAGGATCAGCCGGTGGCAGTCGAGCGTGTTGGGCGATTTCCTGATCCGGTCGAAGGCGAAGGGAATGCCTTCCGCCGCGCCGGCGTCGCGGATCGGGGCATAGATTTCCTCCGCACGCGCCGGACCGCCGAATTTCTCGTTCAGATAGGTCTGGCGGTCCTTGCCCTCGGGGGGAAGCGTCTCGTCCAACTGGAACGGCAGCCAGCGCAGCTTGACCGGAATGTCCGGCACGGCGGCGAGCGCCTTTTCCAGCCGGCGCTTGCCGATATAGCACCACGGGCACATCACGTCCGAGACGATGTCGATGTGCATCGGGTCTGCTTGATCCATCCGTTACGTCCTTTCCGGCGGTTCGGCGCGTCTTGTCTCTTGTCCGCTTGCGCGAGACTTCTCTGGTTCGGTCGCGCGACGCGGACCTGTGCACGCGCGACGGCTGGCCGGCGCGCTCACACGAAACTGGTCGTGGCGATGATCGCCCCCACGCGGCGCGACAGACCGGCAAGCGCCTGTGCATCGCGCAACACGATCATATCGCCACGCCCGGCCACCCTAGCAACAAAATCCTCCTCGCGCGATGCGGCAAGGATCGTGGAGCGGATCGGATCTCCAACAACAGGGGCGAGCGGATCGTCGTTGGCGGCGCGCGGGGGCAGGGGCGCGGGGTGGAGATCCCCAAGCGTCCTCACCAGCGGCGCGCGCCCCCGTGCTTTCACGATTGCCGTCAGCCGGGCGAGATAGGCGTCGAAGGCCTCCGCCGGCAATTCCGCGCCGTTCTCAAGATACAGCGCGCGGAATCGCCGCAGCAGCGCGTCCGCCAGGTGGCGCCGGGCGCCGGCAAGAAGCAGCGAGTGCAGGCGGATGCCGAGGTCGGCGGGATCTGCATCGCGCAGGACAACGTCGCCGCAGCCGGCGGCCGCGAGGGTGTCGACCTCATCGTCGGCCGTCGCCATGGCCAGCACCGGCAGGCTGGCGAGGCGCGGGTCGGCGTTCACCTTTTGCAGGATATCGCATGTGCGGTCGACCGGCATGTCGACGAAAAGTGCGCGATGCGGCGTCTGGGTAAGTCTGCGGCAGACCGAATCCGCCGTGAGCGCGCCCTCGATCGGGAGCGAGAGGCCCGCCTGCGTCAGGGCGGTTGCGGCGGCCTGTCCGGCGCCTGCCACCATCAGGCTGCCAGGAGGATGCCGGAGCGCTTCCCGGTCGACCGGCAGCGGGCTGAGGACCGCGCGCCGCAGCCTGGCCTCTTCCATGCGCACGGACTGGCGAATGGTCTCGCGTATGCGGGCGACCAGGGTTTCTTCGGTGAGTGCCGGGGAAACGAAGGCGCTGGCGGGGCGGCTGAGCGCAAGGTCCGCCCCCTTGCGGGTTTCCACGATCAGGGGCACATCGATGCCGGCCGCGCGGAAGGTGTCGCGCAGGCGTTCCATGCGGGCGATGGCCTGGGTTCCGGGCGTTGCGCCGGCGAATAGCAGCAGGGCGTCGGGCGCGACCCGCGTCTTCGACCAGATCCGGCCGGTTTCGGTCAGGTCCGGGGCCGGACCGTCCGACCAGGCGGCGCGGAAGGCTTCGGCACGCGGCGTCATGCCCGGTTCGGCGCAGGCAAGCGCGATAATCGGCGCCGGAGGCGTTTCGCTCTGCGGCATGGCGCTCAGGCGACCGCCGCGGCACGGCCCTGGTCGACGCGCAAGGCAAGGGCCGCGCGGTCCACCGTTCCGTTTTCCCGGCGCGGCAGCACTTGCATCGACAGCACCCGATGCGGAATTTCGCCAAGGCCTGCGCATTCGGCCTCCAGATAGGCGAAGAAACCCTCGACATCGAGCATCAGACCGCGTTGCGGCACGAGGGCTGCGTAAAGCCGCGCGCCGAGAATGCCGTCCTCGACCA
The DNA here is from genome assembly GCA_006384855.1 of Tetraselmis striata. Taxonomy (NCBI): domain Eukaryota; kingdom Viridiplantae; phylum Chlorophyta; class Chlorodendrophyceae; order Chlorodendrales; family Chlorodendraceae; genus Tetraselmis; species Tetraselmis striata. Next base: position 11,846 of record VCJN01000310.1, read on the forward strand.
GGAAGGCCGCAGCCTCCTTCAACCCCGGAAAGGCGCCGAAAAGCGCGTCGAGCGCCGGCAGGGAGGTGATGCCGGAAAGCGAGGTGCCGGGCATGCCGAAGGCGATGATGCCGTTGTCGCCCTGGCGCAGCGGCAGGAGGGTGTCGACGTATCCGGCCTTGTCGGTCGGGATGCGCACCTTGCAGGCCGGCCAGGCGCTGTCGGCCACCATCGCGCCGCGCACCTTTAGCGTGTTCGGCTGGCTTTCGGTGTCGATTGCGATTTCCAAAAGGGCCGGTCCGTTCGCCGCCGTGGACGGCGACGTCACGCGCCCGGAGGCAAAGGGGCGGGGCAGGGCGCTGCCGTCGCGCTTGCGCGCGATCATGGCGAATTCGTCGGCGATGTGAATGTCGGTCACGTCGCGGTTGGTCTGATGATGCGTGGCAGTCGGCGAATGCGCGTTCCACACCGGCACGATGCGGCAATCGCCGTTGGTCATGCGCCGTTCCAGTTGCGGCATCAGCGAGCCGGGGCACAGCACCATGTCGGCGTCAACCGCGTCGGCATGGGCGGCGAGCTTGCGCAGCGAGCGCGGATGGTGGAGGTGCAGCGTGCCGCCGCTCAACAGCCAGGGCATCAGGCCGGCACCGATGCCCGCCATTCCAGTGAGCGCATAGGGCACCACGGTGACCGGCGCCTGGGGCAGCGAGAGTTCCAGATAAGGCATCAGCCCGGCGGCGATCCACTGGTTGTGGCTGCGCGCGATCGGCAGCGGTTCGCCGCTGGTGCTGTGGGTCCAGGTCAGCGTCGCCACATGATCCGCGGCATTGGGGTCGCGCCGACCGGGCGACGGCGATGTCTCCGCGGGCACCTCCTTGAGCACCTCGGCAAGCTCGATCAGACCGTCGGCGACCTCGGTTCCCAGGCCGAAGACGAAGCGCAGCGAGAACATTTCCGCCGCCGTATCGCGGGCCTCGTGCCCGATGTTGCGGCCGCCGAAACCTTCGCCGGCAACCAGCGCCTTGGCGCCGGCGCGCGACAGCGCCGCCAGAACGTTCTTCTGGCGCCAGTGCAGCGGCAGCGGGGCGACGACCAGCCCGGCGCGCAGGGCAGCCAGAAAGGCGATCACCGCCTCCACCGTGTTGGGGCTTTGCAGGCCGACGACATTGTCGGGCGAGAGGCCGACGGCGGAAAAAAAGGCGGCGAGCTTGGAGATTTCCTCATCCGCCTGCGCATAGGTCAGCCGGCGGGGCGTGCCCTGCATGGCATCCGCGCGATCCTGCGGGTCGCAGAGCGCGAGACGGTCGGGATGCGCGGTTGCGGTCTTGCGAAACAGGGCGTCGAGGGTCACCCGGCCCCAGATGCCGCTTTGCTGATGCGTCTCGATGGTTTTCTGCGGTGTGAGAATCATTGTGCGTCGTCCACAGCCTGTTCGCCGCCAGCGGCGGCCCACCATGCTTCAAAACGCGGTCCGAACACCGGATGGGTGTCGGGTCGCGCGATCGTTGTCCAGCGTGCCACCCAGTCGTCCGGGCGGTGAAACAGAGGCACCACATAGGCGCCGGAAATGAGCACCCGGTCGAAGGCCCGCACCGCCGCGGTGAAGGTCTCGCTGTCGCGGGCGGCGAGCATCGCGTCGATCATCGCATCGGCTGCCGGATCGCGCACGCCCGCATAGTTGAAGGAGCCGTCCTGATCGGCCGCCGCGCTGCCCCAACGATAGCGCTGTTCGTTGCCCGGCGACAATGACACCGGCCAGATGTTCAGCACCATGTCGAAGTCGAAGGTCTGCCGGCGACGCTGATATTGCGCGCCGTCGACGCTGCGGATCGCCGCCTCGACGCCGATGACCTTCAGCGCCCGCTGATAGGCCAGCGCCAGGCGTTCCTGGTCCTTGCTGGCGACCAGGATCTCGAAGGCGAGCGGCGTGCCGTCGGCCGCGGTCATGGTGCGTCCGTCGATGGAATAGCCTGCCTGTTTGAGCGCGGAAACGGCGGCGCGCAGCACCTTGCGGTCGCGGCCCGATCCATCAGCCTGTGTCGGACGCCAGGTGCCGTCCACGACATCGGACGGCAGATCCTCGATCCAGGGCGCCAGCAGGTCGCGTTCCAGCGCATTTGCCGGGCGTCCGAGCGAGGAGAGGCTCGAATTGTCGAAATAGCCGCCGGTGCGGGTATAGAGGTCGTAGTAGAGCGTGCGGTTCACCCATTCGAAGTCGAACAGCATGGCGAGCGCCCGGCGCACGCGCACATCGGCAAACACCGGCCGGCGCGTGTTGAAGACGAAGCCGTACATGCCGGCCGGCGTTCCGAGTTCGAAGCTTTCCTTGACCACCTCTCCGGCCTCGACGGCGGGAAAGTCCATGCCGGTCACCCAGCGCGCGGGATCGGCCACGGGCAGGATTGAAACCAGCCCCTTCTTGAAGGCCTCCTGCAGGGTGTTCTCGTCGCGAAAGTACTCGATGCCGACCTTGTCGAAATTGTAGAGACCCTTGCGGATCGGCAGATCCTTCGCCCAGTAGTCGGGATCGCGCCGATAGACGATGCGGCTGCCGGGGTCGACCTCTTCCACCACATAGGGTCCGGATCCGACCGGCGGGGTGAGGGTGCTCTTGTCGAAGGTGTCCGGATCGATGGTGTGGCGGGCGAAGATCGGCGACAGCCCCAGAAGCAGCGGCAGTTCGCGGTCGTCGCCATCGGCGAAGACGAAGCGCACGGAGCGTTCGCCGGTCTTTTCCATCGCCGTGATGCGCGCGTAGCGCGAGCGGAAATGCGGGCGTCCCTTGTCGCGAAGGATCTCGAAGGAAAAGATCACGTCCTCGACCGTGACCGGTTCGCCGTCGGAAAAGCGGGCCTGCGGATTGAGGGTGAATTCGACCCAGTCGCGCTCTTCGGGCATGCGCACCGATTCTGCCAGCAGTCCGTAGAGCGAGAAAGGCTCGTCCATGTTGCGCTCGAGCAGGCTTTCGAACACCAGCGCGCCGAACCGCGCGTCGCGCAGGCCGCGCGCCGACGTGGTGCCGCCCTGGACGATGAACTGGTTGAGACTGTCGAAGGTCCCCTGGACGCCGTAGGTGATCTCGCCGCCCTTGAGCGCCTGCGGATCGGCATAGGGCAGATGCTCGAAGTCGGCCGGGAGCGCCGGTTCGCCGTGCATGGCAATGCCGTGAACCGGTGCGGGCGTGCCGTCTTGTGCGGCAACACTCCCGGCAAGCAGCGTCGCGCAGAGCCAGGCGGCCAGCGGAACGCAGCGCCCGGCGCGGAGAATCAGTGACATGTTTCGAGACCTTGCCTTCATGCGTCCATTTCTACCGTGCAATCACTTTGGTATGGTTAACAAGACGTCAAAAAACGGGCCAGTGATCGCACCGGGGGACGGGGGAGGCGGCGCACTCCGCGCCGGCCTGCGGAAAGAAAGGACGGCCTTTCCCGGCAAATGCGTCGGTTTGGCCGCGTCTCTTTCTGGATATTTGCTGCACTTGCCTGTAAAGATGCGCGCGTGACCGATCGGGCCAACGTCTTGCCGCATTCCTTGCGCACACGGTTGTGGCCTTTTGGCACGACAGGATTTTCGGTGCGCGCATGCGGCGGACGGCCGCTGTGCACGCTGCAACGACACCAGGGACTTAGGGACGCATTGTATGGCTGAGAGTTTCAAGAACCATTTGATGGGCATGTCGCTTGCCGCCGCCATGGCGGTCGGTGCCGCGACAGGCGCAGCCGCGCAGACCGTGGAACCTTCGGCGGACACGCCCTGGGTCAAGCTGTGCAACACCGATCCGCAGTCCAACAAGGAAATCTGTATCGTCACGCAGGAACTGCGGACCGATACGGGGCAGTTCCTTGCATCCGTCGCCGTGCGCGAGATTGCAGGCGAGGCGCGCAAGACGCTGCTCGTCGCCGTGCCCCCGGGAATGCTGATCCAGCCGGGTCTGCGGGTGCAGGTCGACGGTGGCAAGCAGAGCGAAGCGAAATACAGCATCTGCTTCCCGAACGCCTGCTACTCTGAGCTGGTGATCGACGACGCCTTCGTCAATTCCATGAAGGCTGGCGGAAATCTGATCCTCACGACGCTCAACCAGCAGGCCAAGCAGGTCCCGTTCCAGATGACCCTGACCGGCTTCACCAAGGTCTATGACGGCGATCCGATCGACGCGGCCGCGCTTCAGCAGAAGCAGCAGCAGCTTCAATCGGAGCTGCAGAAGCGCGCTGAAGAAGCCCGCCAGAAGCTGATCGACAAGCAGAACGAGGCGACCGGCGCGAACTGATCGCAGCCGTTTCGAGCAAAAAGAAAGGCCGCCGGGACATGTGTCCGGCGGCCTTTTTCATTTGTGGTGGTTGGTGCCAGCGGACCAAGGGAGCGTCCGGCCCGTCGCGCGTCAGTGGAGGTCCACGTCGCGCGGCAGATAGGAGCCGTCATCCTGCTGTTCGAAGATCTCGTCCACCTGCGGGTGACGGACCGGCTCGCCGGTCTCGTCAGGAACGAGGTTCTGCTCCGACACATAGGCGACGTATTCGGTCTCCGCGTTTTCCGCGAGCAGGTGATAGAAGGGCTGGTCGCGCGCCGGGCGCACGTCGTCGGGGATCGCCTCCCACCAGTCCTCGGTGTTGGAAAACGTCGGGTCGACGTCGAAGATGATCCCGCGGAAGGGGTACACCCGATGACGCACGACCTGACCGATCATGAATTTCGCGGTTCGCATCTTCATCTTCGTTCAATTGCACATGGCCCTGCGCATACGCTTTTGAACGGCGCATGACAAGCCATCATGCCGGCGCGGGACACGGGCGCGACCACGGCCGGTGGCTGCATGACGGCAATCTGGCGGTCTGGCCCGGCTCACAAACCGTAGAGTTTCGCCAGCTCCGGATCCTTGGCGGCGACGATGCGTGCAAGATCGACGATCACCTTTGCCTGCTTCCAGGTCGCGTCGTCCTGCATCTTGCCGTCGATCATCACCGCACCGGTGCCGTCGGGCATTGCCTCCAGAATGCGCAGCGCGAAGGCGACCTCCTTCGGCTCGGGGCTGAAGACCCGCTTGGCGATGTCGATCTGGCTCGGATGAAGCGACCAGGCGCCGGCGCAGCCCATCAGGAAGGCGTTGCGGAACTGGGCCTCGCAGGCGGCGGCATCGGAGAAATCCCCGAAGGGTCCGTAGAAGGCCTTGATGCCGGCCGACATGCAGGCGTCCACCATCTTCGCCACCGTGTAGTGCCACAGGTCCTGCTGATAGGCGGTGCGCGCGGTTTCGCCGGCGTCGTCCGACAGGACCGCATAGTCGGGATGCCCGCCGCCGACCCGGGTGGTCTTCATCGCCCGCGAGGCGGCGAGATCCGCCGGACCGAGGCTCATGCCATGCATGCGCGGGCTCGCCGTGGCGATCGCATCGACGTTCTTCACGCCCTCGGCCGTTTCCAGGATGGCATGGACCATGATCGGTCGGGTGACGCCGGCGCGGGCTTCGAGCTGCGCGAGCAACTGGTCGATGTAGTGAATGTCCCAGGGGCCTTCGACCTTGGGAAGCATGACGACGTCCAGCTTGTCGCCGACCTGCGTGACGATCTCGATCAGGTCGTCGAGCACCCAGGGGCTGTTGAGGCAGTTGATGCGCGTCCACAGTCCTGTGGTGCCGAAATCATTGTCGCGGGCCATCTTGATGAAGCCCTGGCGCGCCGCCGTCTTCTGGTCCGCCGGGATCGCATCCTCCAGATTGCCGAGGACGACATCCACCTTCGAGATCAGATCCGGCACCTTGGCACGCATCTTTTCGACATGGGGCGGCACGAAATGGATCATGCGCTCCAGCCGCACGGGCAGGTCGCGCAAGGGAGCGGGGGCGCCGATCGCCAGCGGTTGGTAGAACGCACGCGGTGTCTTCAAGGGTTCCTCCCGATAAAACAGGTCCGGGGCCGGAGCGTCCGGCCATATTCGTTCCGGGAAGACTATCCGCAAATTGCTGCAGTGCATATAGATCAAAGGATGCGGCAAGGGCGGTGTCCCGGAGGGCTCATCGCCACTTGCGCATGATCCACATCCATTGCTGGGGATGTTCGCGGATCCAGGCCTCGAACAGGTCGTGATAGGCCCGGGTTGCGCGTTCGGCGTCGCTCCTGCGATCGCCCGTGCGTTCGAACTCCACCACGCGGGCCTCGATGCGGAACCGGCTGTGCGGAAGGCGGACGACGCGGCAGGCGATCAGCGGGACCTGTGCGGCGCAGGCGATGGAGGCGGGAAACAGCGTGGCGTAGGCGTCGCGACCGAAAAAGGGAATCACCGCACCGCGCCGGTCCTGGAGGTCGGCAAGCATCGCGATGCGTCCGCCGTTGCGCGCCATCGTCAGAAGACGCCGGGCGGTGTCATGCCCCTTGGGCAGCAGTCCGCCCGGATAGAGCCGCGCGCGCAGGCCGCGCAGGATCGTCTCCGTCCGTTGATTCTTGAGCGCCTTGTAGACCCCGACGGGCTGCCATCCACAGGCAAGGCCTCCCATCGACGCGACTTCCCAGTTGCCGGAGTGCATGGAAACGATCACCGCCCCGCCATCGCCAACGGCCTTTTTGACGTCCTCGATGTCGTAGTCGAAGCGGTCGGGGTCGGCGACGATCCGGTCGAGCTGCAGGGTTTCCGCCGCGATCTGCCCGAGGTTGTCCCACATGGCGCGGGCGATGGCGTCGCGTTGCTCCGGAGACAGGTCGGGGAGGGCGCGTTCGAGATTGTCCAGCGCACGCCGATGGCGAGCGTTGAAGGGGGCAAGCATCCCCCACGCCTTGCCCATCAGCCTCGCCGCGGTCGTGACCGGCAGCAGGCGGAAGAGTGCCAGTACCGCCGACAGGCCCGCCCATTCGGCGCCATGGCGCAGCCGCAACACCCACGGCAGGCGGGCGTCGCCGCCGCCGTCGCCTGCGTTTCCCGATTGCCGCGTTGCCGTCATCTTGCGCGCAAAAGCCTCTTATCCCTGGCGGCCGTGTGCCGCCGTTGACCCGCATTCGGGAACCCGTTAGGCCTGCGGTGATTAACCAAGCGCCGGGACGAAGGCAACATTGGCGCTCTTTCGACGCCCGCCCGGTCCGCTGGAGACCCCGATGGAAAACGTAATTTCTCTGGCGCTGCCGTTCTTCGGCCTGATCTTTCTGGGCATAGCCGCGGGCAAATTGAAGAAGATTCCGGCCGAAGGCCTGGCCTGGATGCAGTTCTTCATCATCTATATCGCGCTTCCGGCGCTGTTTTTCCGCCTGCTCGCCAAGACGCCGATCGAGGAACTCACCAACATCGGCTATGTGGCGGCCACGACTTTTGCCACCTATTGCGCCTTTGCGGTGGCCTTTTGCGTCGGGGTGTTTGCCTCGCGCGGCAATATTCCCGAAGCGACGATCCAGGCGCTCGCCGGGTCCTATTCCAACATCGGCTACATGGGCCCGGGCCTGACGCTTGCCGTGCTCGGGCCGGCGGCCGCCGTCCCGACTGCTCTGGTCTTTTGTTTCGACAACATCCTTCTCTTCACGCTCGCGCCGCTGATGATGGCGATCGGTGGCACGGAGAACGAACCGCCGCTCACCACGGCGCTGACCGTGCTGCGGCGGATCTTCACCCATCCCTTCATTCTCGCGACCATCGCCGGCGTGCTGGCGGCGGCAGTCGAATTCCAGCCGCCGCAGGCCATCGACACACTACTGACGTTCCTAAGCAATGCGGCGGCGCCCTGTGCGCTGTTCGCCATGGGCGTCACCGTGGCGCTGCAACCGCTGGGGCGCACGCCGATCGAGCTGCCGGTCGTGCTCTTGGTCAAACTGGTGATTCACCCGATCATCGTCTTGCTGCTGCTGAACTGGGTCGGCGGATTCGATCCGGCCTGGGTCGCAACCGCGGTGCTGATGGCGTGCCTGCCGCCGGCGGCTAATGTTTTCGTCATCGCGCAGCAGTACAATGTCTATGTCCAGCGGGCCTCGAGCGCGATCCTGATCGGCACGATCGCCTCCACGGTTACCGTGTCCGCCTTCATCTATCTGATCACCGAAGGGCTTCTGCCGCTCAACTGAATGAGGTTCGGCCATGAACGATCAACCGCTCTCGGGCCTCACAGTGATCGATTTCAGCACATTGCTGCCGGGGCCCCTGGCCACGCTGATGCTCGCGGAAGTTGGCGCCACCGTCATCAAGATCGAGCGCCCCGGCGGGGAGGACATGCGGTTCTTTCCGCCGAGGTCGGGCAACGTCGGCACGCTCTACGCCATGCTCAACCGGGGAAAGCAGTGTCTGGAACTCGACCTCAAGTCGGCGGAGGCCCGGGAGAAGATCCTCGAGCTCACCGACACGGCCGATATCGTGGTCGAACAGTTCCGGCCAGGCGTGATGGAGCGTCTCGGTCTCGGCGCGGATGACCTGTGCACGCGCAACCCGCGGCTGATCCATTGCTCGATCACCGGCTTCGGGCAGTCCGGACCGCGCGCGGCGGATGCCGGCCACGACGTCAACTACATGGCGCTGACGGGCCTGCTTGCGCTGTCCTGCGGAACGCCCGAACAGCCCGTCCTGCCGCCGGCACAGCTTGCCGATATCGGCGGCGGCAGCTTTCCGGCGGTGATCAACATCCTGCTCGCGCTTCTCAAGCGGGACCGGACGGGGCAGGGCTGCCGTCTCGATATTGCCATGTGCGACGCGATGTTCACCTTCGCGCTTTTCGCGCAGGCGCAGCTCACCGCGCTCGGTCGCGCGCCGGCGAATGGCGCTGATCTCCTGACCGGAGCCTCGCCCCGCTACCGGCTGTATCCGGCGGCCGACGGCCACCTGATCGCCGTCGGCGCGCTGGAGGACAAGTTCTGGCACCTGCTGTGCGAGGCGGTGGAACTGCCCGCGGCCCTGAGGGATGACAAGGCCGACCCGGAGGGGTGCGCCCGGGCGCTGGCCGAGCGTCTGGCGAGCCGGACGGCGGCGGAATGGGCGCCGCTGCTCGCCAGGGCGGATTGCTGCGCGACACCGCTTGCCACGCTGGAGGACGCGTTTCGCGATCCGCATTTCCTGGAGCGCGGGCTGTTCGATGCCACCGTGGAGGCGGACGGATCGAAAATCCCGGCGACGGTCGTTCCAATAGACTGCGCCTTTCGTGGCGGAGCGCAGACTACCTGAGGGTCAGGCCGCGCATCAGCCGGGGGCGCGCCATCACCGGCGCAATCCCCTCGCGCATCATCAGCTTGCGCAGTGGAGAAATCCGGCCGGCAAGATAAAGCCCGAGGCTGCGCAGCGCCTGAACCGGCAAAAGGTCGCTCAGGAGCGAGCGGTTGAGCAGGTCGACCGCGGTCGTGCGGGTGGCGATGTCCGGGCGCCGGGCGCGCTCATAGGCCTGGAGCACGGCACCCGAGCCGATGTCCTCGCCGCGCTTTTGCGCCTTTACCAGCACCTCGCCAAGGGCGGCGACATCGCGCAGGCCGAGATTGAGACCCTGCGCGCCGATGGGCGGAAACACATGCGCGGCTTCCCCGACGAGGGCGCAGCGGTTGGCCGCGACGGTGCGTGCCGTCAATCCGCCGAGCGGGTAGATCTGCCGCTTGCCGACAATGCTCATCTTGCCAAGCACCGAGGCAGCGCGGCGTTCCAGCTCGCGGGCCAGCGCCTCGTCGTCGAGCGCCGCGAGATGGTTCGCATCCTCGGGCGAGACCACGCAGACGAGCGAGGACTTGCGGCCCTTCAGCGGCACCAGCGTGAAGGGACCGGACGGCGTGTGGAATTCCGTGGAGTGATTGTGGTGCGGAACCCCGTGTTCCAGCGTCAGAACCAGCGCCGACTGCGGATAGCGCCAGTCCTTGACCGCAATTCCGGCGGCCTCTCGGACCATGGAATTGCGCCCGTCTGCGCCAATCGCGATGCGCGCGATAACCGTCTCGCCGGCGTCGGTGGTCAGCTCCGCACGATCCGCCATCGGGGTAAGGGAGGACAGCTTCGCCTCGATGCGCAGCAGTTCAGGCGTCTCGGCGCAGGCCTTGGCGAGCTCGCGGTTCAGGTCGCGGTTCTCGATGTTGTAGCCGAAGGCGGGAAGGTCGAGTTCGGAGGCGTCGAACACCACTTCGGGCGCGCGGATCAGCCGGCCGGTGCCGTCGACGATGCGCATGTGGCGAAGGGCCGCCGTATGCGCCTCGATGGCGTCCCACAGGTCGAGCGTGCGCAACATTTCCACCGACGAATCGAGCAGGGCGGTCGTGCGGTCGTCATCCGCCATTGCCGCGGGCGCGATCAGCGCGGTGCTGAAGCCGTGGCGCGCCAAGAGCAGCGCCATCGCCATGCCGGACGGACCGGCGCCGACGACGGCGACATCCACCTGCGTCGGTGTTGCGGGCGTGTCTGCCTTGGCAGCGCGAGCGCGTTTGGCCATGAGGATCTCCGTGCCGGGGTCGACTGTTGACGACAAGATGACGCGCGCTGAGGATTTTGCAAGATTGCCCCGCGCGCATATGGTCGCATCCGTAGGCGTTCGTATCCGCATCCGCCGACCACGATGATAAAGCACGCGGAACGATGCTCCCGGCGCATGCGCCGCGCGGGACCACGAATGGAGCTTGCCGCCCAAGATGACGGTGCACCTGGAAAAGTCCGAACAGCCGCCGCACCCGTTGCGTTCGCTCGCCCGGCGCCCGCGCCTTGCCGTCTTCCTGGCGGTCGGTCTGGCGGCGGCTGCCGGCTGGATCTATCTCGCCGCCATGGTTGCCGACATGGTGCCGGCCATGGACATGGGCGAACTCGGCCCGGGCATGGCGCTGTTCAACAGTTTCAACATCTTCGCCGGCCTGTCCGCCGAGGCGCGCGCCGCGCTGGCGGTCATCTGTCTTCCCGAGGGCACCTCGACCTTCGGCATGCCGTCTTCCGAAATCTGGAGCCTGTCCGACGCGGCGCTCGTCTTCGTCATGTGGGTCATGATGGCGCTGGCGATGATGTTGCCGAGTGCCGCGCCGATGATCGCGTCTTACGCGGAACTGCCGCAGCCGATGACGGGCAGCACCGGGCGAACGGCGCCTGTTGTCGTCCTCGCGCTCGGGTATCTTTCCGTCTGGGTCGGCTACGGCGCGCTGGCGACGCTGGCGCAAGGGGCGCTGACGGCGGCGCGGATGATGTCGCCGATGATGTCGCCGGCGACGCTTGTCCTGGCCGGAACGACGTTGATCGCGGCCGGCATCTATCAGTTCACGCCGGCCAAGCTTGCCTGCCTACTGCGCTGCCAGCGCCCGATTCCCTTCTTCATGGACCGCCGGCCGGCCTCCTATGCCGAGGTCTATCGCCTCGGCATCGTCCAGGGGCTGCTGTGTCTTGGCTGTTGCTGGGCGCTGATGACGGTGATGTTCGCGGTCGGCATCATGAATGTCATCTGGATCGCGGTGCTCGGCTTCCTGATGGCGCTGGAAAAGACGGTGCATCGCCTCTGGATTCCGCGCGCCATCGGGGTTTTCCTGATCCTCTGGGGGGCATTCGTGCTTGCCCTGTCGGACGCCGGACAGGCGTTGCTGACAGGGTAAAGCCGTTCTTCAGCCACTTTGAACCGGTCGTTTTCTGCAAAATGCAGCTGTTCGGTTGCAGTTCTCGCAAGTTGAAGGCATACGAAAGGCTTGGGGGCGACAAGACGCCCGCGCCGGTTTATCTCCGGCATGACACGAGGCGATGCCTGTGGCGAAAGGCAAATTGGCGGATCCGGAGACGGGCGTGACGGAGCGGCTGAAGAGCGCGCACCCGCTGTTTCTGATTCATGTTCTGACCGCGCTCGGCGCGCCGGTCGCCCTGCTGGCGTTGCTTGCCGGGGCGCAGGGCGACTGGGCGATGCTGTTCGTCTGGCTCGGGGTCGCGCTGGTGATCGACGGGATCGACGGTCCGTTGGCGCGCCGTTTCGACATCGCCAACCGCATGCCGCAATGGTCCGGCGCCGCGCTCGACTTCGTCATCGACTATGCGACCTATGTGTTTCTTCCCGCCTTCGCGCTGGCCGGCAGCGGCATGGTCTCCTCGCCGTGGAACTGGATCTGCGGCGGCCTGATCGTCTTCACCGGAGCGCTTTATTTCGCCGACAACGGCATGAAGCAGCCGGACGGGTCGTTCAAGGGCTTCCCGACCGGCTGGAACATGGCGGTTTTCGGCCTGATGGTCCTGTCCTCCTCCGAGGTCTTCACCATCATCAGCGTCATCGCGCTGTGCGCGCTGACCTTCGCGCCAATCCGCTTCGTGCATCCGGTCAGGGTCGCCCGCTGGCGCCCGCTGACGCTCTTCGTGACCTTGCTGTGGTTCATCGGTGCCGGGCTCGCCATCGCCAACGGTCTGTCGGCGGAAGGCCTCGCCAAGTGGCTGCTGGCCGGCTCCAGCATCTACCTTCTGCTGGTTTCTGCCGTTCAGCAGCTTCTCGACGCGCTGCGCTGACGCGCGTCCGGCCGGGGTTGGCAGGACGCCGGGTTTCTGCGATCACCGGACGGTCGGCCGTGCGCGGCCCTGGCCAACCTGCGATCCGTGAGGCGTTTTCATGTTGGAGCTTCTGTCCGACCCGGCCGTATGGGCGAGCCTTCTCACCCTGACGGTGATGGAAATCG